>OX638135.1:11688835-11713835 GCA_951804985.1 Dryomyza anilis
TTGTTACAATATTTTTATTATTTACACCATATTTTTATAATAAAAAATAAAAAATAAATGTAGTAAAAACGTGAAAAAAAAAAATAAAGTTTTGATATTTTTTATACACATCGCAACATTGCTAATGATTAATTTGTGGATAAATATAAATTCATAATTATAGCATGGTCGCGAAAAATCTGTCGATGCAAACAAATTTTTTATCGATACCTAATTTCTCTTAAGAATAAAATATAAAATCAAAAGTAAGTCGAAAAGTAAAAAGTCAATTTTAATACGAAACCTCTGCTGCAATTCTATAAACCGGTTTTTATGTATCACTACATAACAAGCATAGATTAAAGTTTGCTATATTTAATTTAGAATTTTTCAGTCTGTCCGCGTGCAGCATATTTTTACTCATTTGAGTTGAGCTTATTGTTAATTTCTTTTCATTTCATTCTCTTGCGCTCTCACGATCACGCCTGAGTGCTTTATTTTAAGAGCATCCATTCTCGCTCACTCTTAATAGACACTCAAGGTGCACTCTGCTGTTTAAGATTCTCACTCCGAATATTCATTCTGTAATTCTGATTTTACCAAAGCTCACAGCGCTCACATACTCATTAGGTTTTCTTTTCGGAGCTTCCGATCGCGCTCACTCTAAGCTAATCAGTAAAGTTCAGCTGCATTGAGATTATCACTGCGATTAATTTAAACATTTTTATCTCCACTCTCTTGCTGCAATAGCTCTGAACTTTCTCCAAATCTACGAGCGCACTCTGCAATCTTGCCACGATCGTTGTGTCAACCATCGGCTCCCCGTTCGCTCGCGAGAATTGTCCAAGTCAGCGACTTTGCGTCAATGCCATAAAGTTTCTACTTTGTTGCAATAAAAGTAGAAACGTTTCCAGAAACATTTCTTAGAAACATTTCTCTCATTTTCACAAAATCCGCTCATAAGCATTCAAGATCGTTAGCAACATTTCTTTTTTTTGGTATATGGTTAAGGTCAATAACCTTTACATTCATAATTGATATTTGTGTAGCAACATTTTAAGATCAGCTGTTCATTTTTCCAGCGAGATCTGCGTTACGTTGCCTTATTAAATAATTTCTTAATTTTCATTCATTACCATATTTTTATATTATATATTTTTATATTAATCTATTAAACAATTTATGCTTATTACGATTTACGGGTCCAATTTTTTTAAGTTCGTTTAATAAATTAAAATCAAATTTACCATAAATTAAAATAAATCTACTATTTTTATCTTACTCATTTAAAATTTTAAAATTATTTTAAACAGCACATTTTTTTAAATTTTTTAATAAATTTAAATAACATCAAATAAATTTAAAATTCTATTTTATTTCAATGAATTTTTTTTTTACAATTTTTAATAAATTTAAATGAAATTTCATATTCTGTTTCTATTTAATTTTTTTGGAAGAGGTTAAATAAATTTAAATAAATTCAAATAAATTGTTTATTCAACGCACTCTTTAGAGGTGCACAAGGATGAGATGAAGTCAATCTGGTCACGAGTTGAGGTGGCCTATGAGGCCTGCCTGAACGATCTTATGAAGGACAGCAGCGATGGTACTGCTGACGACAACGCAGATCTAGAGACAGTAAAAGGCAGATACAAAACAACATATGCTACGTTTGTACGTTGTGTGGCAAAAATTGGGGAATACTCGGAACAACTCTCCGCTTCTGCAGCTTTATTAGCTTCGCCTGATCCACTACATACTTCTTTTAGCGAGATTTCTAGCAGCAATTTCCGTTTACCTCCCTGCGACACAGAAGTTTTTAGTGGAGATTATTTAACGTGGCCATCCTTCCGCGATTTATTTTCGGCCGTTTATATAAAGAATTCTCGGTTGAGTCCAGTAGAAAAATTGTACTACTTGAACCAAAAAACAAGAGGCGAAGCCCGTGACATCGTGAAAAAATGTCCCCTTACCAACGAAGGCTTTGTAATTGCTTGGAAAAATCTCCAGGATCGCTTTGAGAATAAGCGTATCCTTGTTAATTCTCAACTCCGTATTTTATTTAACTTGCCTATTTTGCCTTCCGAATGTGGTAATGCGATCAATAAACTCCAAAGCGAGATTAATGGATGCATTGCTGCACTTCAATTGTATGATATAGACATCAATAATTGGGATGCTATATTTATTTTTTTGTGTTCTTCGCGACTTCCTGACAACACACTAGCTCTTTGGGAGCAATCCATCCATGCCAAGACTGAGATTCCTAGCTGGAAAAGCTTAGACATATTCCTAACTGCTCGGTATCAGACACTGGAAACAGTATCTGATATAAAAAATTCTTATTCCAACTCTTTGCAAGCTTCCAAGGTCCAATTTCATAAAAAGCCCTTCACACCATTCACTCCACGTAGGGTGAATACTTATCACACTAATGTTGCTACTCCGACTTGTAAGTTGTGTCCAAATGAGCAGCATACAATTTGCCAATGCTCTCGATTTCTTAGCATGAGTCCGGATGATCGTGACGCACACGTTAGAAAATATGGACTCTGCTTGAACTGTTTCGCACGTGCTCATTCTGTTAAAGATTGCAGAAGCAATCATAACTGCTTCACGTGTAATAAAAGGCACAATACGCTCTTGCACCGAGAAAATTTCGAAACCCATTTCAAATCTTTTGTTCCATTTAATTCTACTTCCGTTTCTATTCCTATTGACGACAAGCCGAGCACAAGTCAAAATTGTGCAACAACAAATTCACACGTAACACAAATACAGTCCACTGATATTTCTAACTCTGTTGATAATGTCCAATCATGTTTCGCATCCAATTCTAAGGGTACGTTACTTGGTACTGCCTTGGTGAAAATATGTCATTTAGGTATCTCCTATTCTGCTCGAGATCTGATAGATTCTGGATCGGAAGCTACATTTATAACTGACAAGTTATCGAAGCTTTCAAAATTACCATTTCGCACAATAAATGCTCAAGTTTCCGGCCTAAATCAAGGCGTAAACGGTAAGATTCAAAAATCTTGCTCGTTTCTACTCAGTTCTTTTTCCAATCCTAAATTTCAGATTGAAACATCTGCACTCGTTTTGCCCCATCTCACAGGAAACCTTCCAAGTTGCCATGTTAGTACTTCAATTATTTCCAAAATTCCCAAAATACATTTAGCTGATGTAGAATTCTTCAAAAGTTCGCATATAGATCTCCTCATCGGTGCCGATTTGTTTCCATCCATAGTTCTTGACGGCGTTAAACGGCAGATTTGTGGTTCGCTACTCGCCCAAGAAACTATATTTGGATGGGTTTTAACTGGGCCACTGCATTCCAATACATTTTCAGCTTCCTCAACAGTAGTCTCATATTTTAATGAAGTTGCTCTAGATAGAGAAATTTCCAGATTTTGGGTGGTGGAGGATCTTCCACAAAAACGTATCATGAATGAATCTGATAGATTTTGTGAAGAACATTTTATTAAGACTACGAAAAGGCAAAATGATGGTCGATATGTTGTATCTTTGCCATTTAAAAATACTTTTCCTCAACAGTCTAAACTCGGGTTTTCCCGTCCTATTGCTTACGAGCAGTTTCATCGCAATGAAGCACGACTCTCCAAAAATTTGGGCTTCAAACTTGAATATGATACGGTTTTGCAGGAATACCTTTCACTTAACCATATGAAGCGGGTTGCGTCTCCAAATGTTTCCTACTGTCCTAATCATTATTACCTACCGCATCATGCGGTTATAAAACCAGAAAGCACGACGACGAAAGTTCGTGTAGTCTTCAACGCTTAGAATCCGTCATCCAATGGAGTGAGTCTAAATGATATGTTGCATGTTGGTCCAGTACTTCAGGCAGATTTAACCATTTTAGTTTTAAAGTGGCGCTTTTACCGATACGTTTTTAATGGCGATATCGAAAAAATGTACCGACAAATCATGGTAAATCCTAGCCATACTTCATTTCAGCGCATCCTGTTCCGTGATACTCCACAATCAGAAATATTAGATTACGAACTGCAAACAGTCACCTTTGGCGTAAATTGTGCGCCATACCTTGCAATACGTACTCTTTTACAACTTGCAGATGATGTTCAAGATATATATCCACTTGCAAGTGATATACTTCGACATTCCATGTACGTGGACGATGCACTTGGAGGAGCTCATACTATAGATGATGCTATTTGCGCTCGTGATGAGCTCATTGCAGCGCTCGCCTCTGCTGGGTTTTCTTTGAGGAAGTGGACTTCTAACGCACACCAAATTCTAAGAGACCTTTCCCCAGATTATCTTCTTAAAGAGGATTTTCTCCAATTTGATGACACAAGTCATGCCAAAACATTAGGAGTTAGGTGGAATGCACATTCAGATTCGTTTTATTTTCTGGCTCAAGCTATACCTTACAAATCTTCATTCACAAAACGGGAGGTGCTATCCGAAATTTCTAAATTGTTTGATCCTGCAGGTTGGTTGGCTCCCTGCATTGTTTTAGCCAAAATGTTAATGCAACAAATTTGGCTAGAACAAACTGATTGGGACCAAAATTTATCCGACAATTGTCTAAAAAAATGGCATTTATTTCTATCAAATTATCCACATATAACTAATATTCGACTTCCAAGATGGATACATTACTCTCCTGATAGCAGTATCCAATTTCATGGGTTTTGTGATGCCTCAGAAAAGGCATATGCTGCAGCAGTATATGTTCGTATAAGTGCAGGCACAACAATTTTCACTCATTTATTAACTGCTAAAACACGAGTCGCACCTGTGAAAACTATTTCGCTTCCCAGACTGGAGTTATGTGGTGCTGCTCTCCTATCTGATATGATAGATACTCTTCTACCAAAGCTAAAGATAAAAAAATATGATAGATACTTTTGGACGGATTCCACAATTGTCCTGGCATGGCTTCGAAAACCACCATGTCATTGGTCAACGTTCGTGGCCAACCGAGTCTCAAAAATTGTTCAAGGCATTGGTCAAAGTAATTGGTTTCACGTTGACTCAGGAACAAATCCAGCCGATTTAGCCAGCCGCGGAGTACTTCCTCAAGATATCGTGTCAAATGCATTATGGTGGCAAGGTCCTAAATGGCTTCAGCTTTCTCCTGGCCATTGGCCGAGTAATAATAGTCAGGTGAATGCTCCAGAAATAGACTTAGAGCTAAAATCAATTAGAGCCAACTTCGGTTTTTTCCAAAACTTCGAAGATATCATTGAGCGATTTTCGACATTGCCCAGGGCTTTACGTGTAATCGCGTATGTATATCGATTTTTCCATCGTACCCATTCCAAATATCGCTCAACTTTTCTATATACTTCTGATATGATTTCCTCTGCTGAGATTCATGATGTTAAACAACGTTTGGTGATTATTGCGCAAAAGGTAGGTTATCCTAATGAATATCAAAATCTTTCTCAAAAGCAACCTATATCAACTTCTAGCAGTATATTGAATTTAAATCCTTTTGTTGATGATTCTGGTCTTCTTAGAGTTTGCGGTCGTCTTGTTTCCTCTCCAGCAATGTCATACGATGAAAGACATCCAATTATACTTCCATATAATTGCAATTTCTCACGTCTCTTGATAAAATTTACACATCTTATTTCCATGCACGGAGGTAACCAATTGGTTCTTCAACTTGTCCGACTCCAATTCTGGATTCCGAAGGTTAAAAACCTTATAAAATCTACTATCCACAATGGTAAGGTTTGTGTGATCTATAAACATAAAGTTCAAGAACAACTTATGGGCTCCTTGCCTCCTGAACGAACTGTTATTTTTCGTCCATTTGCTCATTCTGGAATGGATTTTGCGGGTCCCTTCGATATTAAAAACTATACAGGTCGGGCGTGTTTAATAACCAAGGGCTATGTGTGTGTGTTTGTGTGCTTCTCCACAAAAGCAATACATTTAGAAGCAACCACAAGTTTATCCACTCCGCCATATCTGGCTGCTTTTCATAGATTTGTATCGAGACGCGGATGTCCACTACACGTTTATTCTGACAACGGAAAAAATTTTGTCGGTGCATCCAAATCATTAATGACAGATTTTCTTCATGCCTCTCGTTCTTCCTTAATTTCCCAGTATAGCCATCAAAATCTATCATGGCATTTCATACCTCCTGGTGCTCCCCACATGGGTGGTTTATGGGAGGCAGGCGTCAAAAGTTTTAAGACGCATTTCCGAAAAATTGCAGGTCCCTTCAAATACGCATTTGAAGAATTCACTTCGCTATTATCTAGGATCGAATCTTGTTTAAATTCCCGTCAAATTTCTCCAGCATCAGAGGACCCTGCAGATATTTCGCCATTGACACCAGGCCATTTCCTGATTGGTTCACCAATTCTGGCTCCGTTGGAACCTCAAATGAATGAACATGCCGTATCCATCATAAATCGATGGCAGCGACTTAAAGTTCTTCATCAAAACTTTTGTTCTCGATGGAAACATGAATATCTGAAAGAGCTGCACAAGCGAAATAAATGGAAACGGCCTGAGGTCAATGTAGATGTAAATACGATGGTTGTTATTAAAGATGAAAACCTGTCTCCAAATGAGTGGCGTCTTGGACGCGTAACTAAAGTGTATTTGGGAAATGACAAACGAGTCCGGGTTGCCGACATATTGACCGAACGCGGTGTCATAAATCGTCCAATTGTGAAACTCGTTATCCTTCCCTCTAATTAATTATTATTTTGTTGTTGTTTTCTTTTTGTTTTGTCTTTAAATTTCCGGCCAACATTTTTTTTACATACATCTTTGCATGAAAATTTTAGCTCAATCATGGAAAACAGGGTCAAACAATTCGTGAAAAAGACACACTACAAGCATCACTTTTCAACCAAATTTCGTTGTGTAATGTGTCAGCGACGTCACGCTCTCCGTTTTGGCCCAAAATTCCTGGAGATGAATACAGAGAAGAGGATGCGTGTTGTACTGTTAAATTAGTACTGCTCTAATTGTCTAGCCATGGAACATTCCGGAGGGTCCTGCCGCTCGAGGTCTGGATGTCATTATTGCCACGAGAAACACCATACCCTTCTACATATGAGTGATCGATTGGATCGCCCTCAATCCGGCATTCAATCGAGTTTTCGTTCAAATCAGACACGCGCGACGGCGCCAAAGCCACCCACTATTTCTTCAATACTTAATCAACATTCCATTACGCTGCTTCCTACCGCAATTATTCAGTTAGAAGTGAGCGGAAAACTCTACTTTGCGAGAGCGTTAATCGACTCATGTGGGACTACGACTCGCATCTCGTCGTCGCTTGTTGAGGATCTTTCAATTCTGACTATGTTGATGGGCGACGATAAGTTCTGCTCCATCACAATCCACGCGCCTAACGATTCCAATTTCCAAATTGATGCTATTGCACGTTTCGACAATCGCATTACAATGAGACCACCAATAAAATCAATCCATGCAAGTATCAAAGACAAATTTTCCAACATTGTCCTCGCAGTTCCAGTCCTCTCCCGTGTCTATCGCTTTGGGAGCGGACTTATATCCGAAAATCATTCTACCTGGAATGATACCGAGCAACAGCGGTCTCCCTGTTGCACAAAATACAGTTTTCGGATGGATTCTTTCCGGATCGTGCGCCCTCTAATATCCAAATTAGTAAAAAAAAAAAAAAAAATAGTAATGAATTCCAACCGCACCAATTTGTAACATAAGAGATAGTAAATAAAAGCAAATGCTAACCACTAGTTTTTATTTTAAATTTCGTATTATTAAAATTTTGAATTTTAATGAATTTATGAATTATAAAAAAAGAGAAAATTAATTAATCACAAAAAAAAACTTTTATCATAGCAATAGTATAAACTTATATATTCTGAATTTTCGTAGATTAATATTTTTATTACAGCTTTACTGCAAGGCCGGCGGCGATGTTTATGCCAAACAGCGGCTTGCCCCCGCTGCATAAATCATGCAACTGCAACATTGTAATAGGCATAATTTTGTCTTTTTTACGCTAGATGGCGTCAAGTGACATTTTGACACTTTGTATATATTATTAGATTTTAAGCATGAATTTCCGGTGTCTGTTGCTATGCCAGAATCGGGTCTCTTTTACTTTGTACTTCAAGCGGTAAGCATCGACTAAATAAAGCTTCTCCTGAAAAAGAATTAATCCTAATTCATATGTTTTCTTTCCTCATTCTGTACGCCCACGAGCAACTATTGCTTGAACTAAATCAAGCAGCACCCTATTCAGCGGAACTCCATCTCGGTTTTAAGCACCACCAGAATAACATTGGTCCTATTACGAGCCAGGTTTCCAGCATATCTTTTTGGAGAACGATCATAAAAGTGCCTCATATTCGGACATCATTGTCAGCACATCAAAGACGTCCATTTCAGCATATTACAGAGAGTGATTTCCGAATCTCAGTGCAGTTCTCGGCTGATTAAGGTTTGTTTGCTTTTCATTTCGTATTTCTTATGTCAGTTGATAAATTGGTGCGTGAGGAAAGACCTCGTCCGTATAAAATAATGAGTTCGGTCCAAAACAAATAAACTAATTTCCTAGTGTCGAAAAAAAAAAGTAGACTTGTACGCGAAGAAAAATTGTGAAAAAATACATTAGTTCTAGGTAAAAACCTAAAAATTTAAAGAGAGCTCCCTTTTAAAATCAAAAAAAAAAAATCTGTTGCACGAATAAAAAAAAAAAGAAGGAAAAATCTAAAAAAAAAAAAAAAATGAGAAAGAATATAACTCCCTACTAAAAAAAAAAAAAGGGAACTAGTGTTGTCAGAAAGCTTTTAGCAACTATTTAAAGGTAAAAATTATTACTTCGACCATATTTTTTGTTACAATATTTTTATTATTTACACCATATTTTTATAATAAAAAATAAATGTAGTAAAAACGTGAAAAAAAAAAAAAAATAAAGTTTTGATATTTTTTATACACATCGCAACATTGCTAATGATTAATTTGTGGATAAATATAAATTCATAATTATAGCATGGTCGCGAAAAATCTGTCGATGCAAACAAATTTTTTATCGATACCTAATTTCTCTTAAGAATAAAATATAAAATCAAAAGTAAGTCGAAAAGTAAAAAGTCAATTTTAATACGAAACCTCTGCTGCAATTCTATAAACCGGTTTTTATGTATCACTACATAACAAGCATAGATTAAAGTTTGCTATATTTAATTTAGAATTTTTCAGTCTGTCCGCGTGCAGCATATTTTTACTCATTTGAGTTGAGCTTATTGTTAATTTCTTTTCATTTCATTCTCTTGCGCTCTCACGATCACGCCTGAGTGCTTTATTTTAAGAGCATCCATTCTCGCTCACTCTTAATAGACACTCAAGGTGCACTCTGCTGTTTAAGATTCTCACTCCGAATATTCATTCTGTAATTCTGATTTTACCAAAGCTCACAGCGCTCACATACTCATTAGGTTTTCTTTTCGGAGCTTCCGATCGCGCTCACTCTAAGCTAATCAGTAAAGTTCAGCTGCATTGAGATTATCACTGCGATTAATTTAAACATTTTTATCTCCACTCTCTTGCTGCAATAGCTCTGAACTTTCTCCAAATCTACGAGCGCACTCTGCAATCTTGCCACGATCGTTGTGTCAACCATCGGCTCCCCGTTCGCTCGCGAGAATTGTCCAAGTCAGCGACTTTGCGTCAATGCCATAAAGTTTCTACTTTGTTGCAATAAAAGTAGAAACGTTTCCAGAAACATTTCTTAGAAACATTTCTCTCATTTTCACAAAATCCGCTCATAAGCATTCAAGATCGTTAGCAACATTTCTTTTTTTTGGTATATGGTTAAGGTCAATAACCTTTACATTCATAATTGATATTTGTGTAGCAACATTTTAAGATCAGCTGTTCATTTTTCCAGCGAGATCTGCGTTACGTTGCCTTATTAAATAATTTCTTAATTTTCATTCATTACCATATTTTTATATTATATATTTTTATATTAATCTATTAAATAATTTATGCTTATTACGATTTACGGGTCCAATTTTTTTTAAGTTCGTTTAATAAATTAAAATCAAATTTACCATAAATTAAAATAAATCTACTATTTTTATCTTACTCATTTAAAATTTTAAAATTATTTTAAACAGCACATTTTTTTAAATTTTTTAATAAATTTAAATAACATCAAATAAATTTAAAATTCTATTTTATTTCAATGAATTTTTTTTTTACAATTTTTAATAAATTTAAATGAAATTTCATATTCTGTTTCTATTTAATTTTTTTGGAAGAGGTTAAATAAATTTAAATAAATTCAAATAAATTGTTTATTCAACGCACTCTTTAGAGGTGCACAAGGATGAGATGAAGTCAATCTGGTCACGAGTTGAGGTGGCCTATGAGGCCTGCCTGAACGATCTTATGAAGGACAGCAGCGATGGTACTGCTGACGACAACGCAGATCTAGAGACAGTAAAAGGCAGATACAAAACAACATATGCTACGTTTGTACGTTGTGTGGCAAAAATTGGGGAATACTCGGAACAACTCTCCGCTTCTGCAGCTTTATTAGCTTCGCCTGATCCACTACATACTTCTTTTAGCGAGATTTCTAGCAGCAATTTCCGTTTACCTCCCTGCGACACAGAAGTTTTTAGTGGAGATTATTTAACGTGGCCATCCTTCCGCGATTTATTTTCGGCCGTTTATATAAAGAATTCTCGGTTGAGTCCAGTAGAAAAATTGTACTACTTGAACCAAAAAACAAGAGGCGAAGCCCGTGACATCGTGAAAAAATGTCCCCTTACCAACGAAGGCTTTGTAATTGCTTGGAAAAATCTCCAGGATCGCTTTGAGAATAAGCGTATCCTTGTTAATTCTCAACTCCGTATTTTATTTAACTTGCCTATTTTGCCTTCCGAATGTGGTAATGCGATCAATAAACTCCAAAGCGAGATTAATGGATGCATTGCTGCACTTCAATTGTATGATATAGACATCAATAATTGGGATGCTATATTTATTTTTTTGTGTTCTTCGCGACTTCCTGACAACACACTAGCTCTTTGGGAGCAATCCATCCATGCCAAGACTGAGATTCCTAGCTGGAAAAGCTTAGACATATTCCTAACTGCTCGGTATCAGACACTGGAAACAGTATCTGATATAAAAAATTCTTATTCCAACTCTTTGCAAGCTTCCAAGGTCCAATTTCATAAAAAGCCCTTCACACCATTCACTCCACGTAGGGTGAATACTTATCACACTAATGTTGCTACTCCGACTTGTAAGTTGTGTCCAAATGAGCAGCATACAATTTGCCAATGCTCTCGATTTCTTAGCATGAGTCCGGATGATCGTGACGCACACGTTAGAAAATATGGACTCTGCTTGAACTGTTTCGCACGTGCTCATTCTGTTAAAGATTGCAGAAGCAATCATAACTGCTTCACGTGTAATAAAAGGCACAATACGCTCTTGCACCGAGAAAATTTCGAAACCCATTTCAAATCTTTTGTTCCATTTAATTCTACTTCCGTTTCTATTCCTATTGACGACAAGCCGAGCACAAGTCAAAATTGTGCAACAACAAATTCACACGTAACACAAATACAGTCCACTGATATTTCTAACTCTGTTGATAATGTCCAATCATGTTTCGCATCCAATTCTAAGGGTACGTTACTTGGTACTGCCTTGGTGAAAATATGTCATTTAGGTATCTCCTATTCTGCTCGAGATCTGATAGATTCTGGATCGGAAGCTACATTTATAACTGACAAGTTATCGAAGCTTTCAAAATTACCATTTCGCACAATAAATGCTCAAGTTTCCGGCCTAAATCAAGGCGTAAACGGTAAGATTCAAAAATCTTGCTCGTTTCTACTCAGTTCTTTTTCCAATCCTAAATTTCAGATTGAAACATCTGCACTCGTTTTGCCCCATCTCACAGGAAACCTTCCAAGTTGCCATGTTAGTACTTCAATTATTTCCAAAATTCCCAAAATACATTTAGCTGATGTAGAATTCTTCAAAAGTTCGCATATAGATCTCCTCATCGGTGCCGATTTGTTTCCATCCATAGTTCTTGACGGCGTTAAACGGCAGATTTGTGGTTCGCTACTCGCCCAAGAAACTATATTTGGATGGGTTTTAACTGGGCCACTGCATTCCAATACATTTTCAGCTTCCTCAACAGTAGTCTCATATTTTAATGAAGTTGCTCTAGATAGAGAAATTTCCAGATTTTGGGTGGTGGAGGATCTTCCACAAAAACGTATCATGAATGAATCTGATAGATTTTGTGAAGAACATTTTATTAAGACTACGAAAAGGCAAAATGATGGTCGATATGTTGTATCTTTGCCATTTAAAAATACTTTTCCTCAACAGTCTAAACTCGGGTTTTCCCGTCCTATTGCTTACGAGCAGTTTCATCGCAATGAAGCACGACTCTCCAAAAATTTGGGCTTCAAACTTGAATATGATACGGTTTTGCAGGAATACCTTTCACTTAACCATATGAAGCGGGTTGCGTCTCCAAATGTTTCCTACTGTCCTAATCATTATTACCTACCGCATCATGCGGTTATAAAACCAGAAAGCACGACGACGAAAGTTCGTGTAGTCTTCAACGCTTAGAATCCGTCATCCAATGGAGTGAGTCTAAATGATATGTTGCATGTTGGTCCAGTACTTCAGGCAGATTTAACCATTTTAGTTTTAAAGTGGCGCTTTTACCGATACGTTTTTAATGGCGATATCGAAAAAATGTACCGACAAATCATGGTAAATCCTAGCCATACTTCATTTCAGCGCATCCTGTTCCGTGATACTCCACAATCAGAAATATTAGATTACGAACTGCAAACAGTCACCTTTGGCGTAAATTGTGCGCCATACCTTGCAATACGTACTCTTTTACAACTTGCAGATGATGTTCAAGATATATATCCACTTGCAAGTGATATACTTCGACATTCCATGTACGTGGACGATGCACTTGGAGGAGCTCATACTATAGATGATGCTATTTGCGCTCGTGATGAGCTCATTGCAGCGCTCGCCTCTGCTGGGTTTTCTTTGAGGAAGTGGACTTCTAACGCACACCAAATTCTAAGAGACCTTTCCCCAGATTATCTTCTTAAAGAGGATTTTCTCCAATTTGATGACACAAGTCATGCCAAAACATTAGGAGTTAGGTGGAATGCACATTCAGATTCGTTTTATTTTCTGGCTCAAGCTATACCTTACAAATCTTCATTCACAAAACGGGAGGTGCTATCCGAAATTTCTAAATTGTTTGATCCTGCAGGTTGGTTGGCTCCCTGCATTGTTTTAGCCAAAATGTTAATGCAACAAATTTGGCTAGAACAAACTGATTGGGACCAAAATTTATCCGACAATTGTCTAAAAAAATGGCATTTATTTCTATCAAATTATCCACATATAACTAATATTCGACTTCCAAGATGGATACATTACTCTCCTGATAGCAGTATCCAATTTCATGGGTTTTGTGATGCCTCAGAAAAGGCATATGCTGCAGCAGTATATGTTCGTATAAGTGCAGGCACAACAATTTTCACTCATTTATTAACTGCTAAAACACGAGTCGCACCTGTGAAAACTATTTCGCTTCCCAGACTGGAGTTATGTGGTGCTGCTCTCCTATCTGATATGATAGATACTCTTCTACCAAAGCTAAAGATAAAAAAATATGATAGATACTTTTGGACGGATTCCACAATTGTCCTGGCATGGCTTCGAAAACCACCATGTCATTGGTCAACGTTCGTGGCCAACCGAGTCTCAAAAATTGTTCAAGGCATTGGTCAAAGTAATTGGTTTCACGTTGACTCAGGAACAAATCCAGCCGATTTAGCCAGCCGCGGAGTACTTCCTCAAGATATCGTGTCAAATGCATTATGGTGGCAAGGTCCTAAATGGCTTCAGCTTTCTCCTGGCCATTGGCCGAGTAATAATAGTCAGGTGAATGCTCCAGAAATAGACTTAGAGCTAAAATCAATTAGAGCCAACTTCGGTTTTTTCCAAAACTTCGAAGATATCATTGAGCGATTTTCGACATTGCCCAGGGCTTTACGTGTAATCGCGTATGTATATCGATTTTTCCATCGTACCCATTCCAAATATCGCTCAACTTTTCTATATACTTCTGATATGATTTCCTCTGCTGAGATTCATGATGTTAAACAACGTTTGGTGATTATTGCGCAAAAGGTAGGTTATCCTAATGAATATCAAAATCTTTCTCAAAAGCAACCTATATCAACTTCTAGCAGTATATTGAATTTAAATCCTTTTGTTGATGATTCTGGTCTTCTTAGAGTTTGCGGTCGTCTTGTTTCCTCTCCAGCAATGTCATACGATGAAAGACATCCAATTATACTTCCATATAATTGCAATTTCTCACGTCTCTTGATAAAATTTACACATCTTATTTCCATGCACGGAGGTAACCAATTGGTTCTTCAACTTGTCCGACTCCAATTCTGGATTCCGAAGGTTAAAAACCTTATAAAATCTACTATCCACAATGGTAAGGTTTGTGTGATCTATAAACATAAAGTTCAAGAACAACTTATGGGCTCCTTGCCTCCTGAACGAACTGTTATTTTTCGTCCATTTGCTCATTCTGGAATGGATTTTGCGGGTCCCTTCGATATTAAAAACTATACAGGTCGGGCGTGTTTAATAACCAAGGGCTATGTGTGTGTGTTTGTGTGCTTCTCCACAAAAGCAATACATTTAGAAGCAACCACAAGTTTATCCACTCCGCCATATCTGGCTGCTTTTCATAGATTTGTATCGAGACGCGGATGTCCACTACACGTTTATTCTGACAACGGAAAAAATTTTGTCGGTGCATCCAAATCATTAATGACAGATTTTCTTCATGCCTCTCGTTCTTCCTTAATTTCCCAGTATAGCCATCAAAATCTATCATGGCATTTCATACCTCCTGGTGCTCCCCACATGGGTGGTTTATGGGAAGCAGGCGTCAAAAGTTTTAAGACGCATTTCCGAAAAATTGCAGGTCCCTTCAAATACGCATTTGAAGAATTCACTTCGCTATTATCTAGGATCGAATCTTGTTTAAATTCCCGTCAAATTTCTCCAGCATCAGAGGACCCTGCAGATATTTCGCCATTGACACCAGGCCATTTCCTGATTGGTTCACCAATTCTGGCTCCGTTGGAACCTCAAATGAATGAACATGCCGTATCCATCATAAATCGATGGCAGCGACTTAAAGTTCTTCATCAAAACTTTTGTTCTCGATGGAAACATGAATATCTGAAAGAGCTGCACAAGCGAAATAAATGGAAACGGCCTGAGGTCAATGTAGATGTAAATACGATGGTTGTTATTAAAGATGAAAACCTGTCTCCAAATGAGTGGCGTCTTGGACGCGTAACTAAAGTGTATTTGGGAAATGACAAACGAGTCCGGGTTGCCGACATATTGACCGAACGCGGTGTCATAAATCGTCCAATTGTGAAACTCGTTATCCTTCCCTCTAATTAATTATTATTTTGTTGTTGTTTTCTTTTTGTTTTGTCTTTAAATTTCCGGCCAACATTTTTTTTACATACATCTTTGCATGAAAATTTTAGCTCAATCATGGAAAACAGGGTCAAACAATTCGTGAAAAAGACACACTACAAGCATCACTTTTCAACCAAATTTCGTTGTGTAATGTGTCAGCGACGTCACGCTCTCCGTTTTGGCCCAAAATTCCTGGAGATGAATACAGAGAAGAGGATGCGTGTTGTACTGTTAAATAAGTACTGCTCTAATTGTCTAGCCATGGAACATTCCGGAGGGTCCTGCCGCTCGAGGTCTGGATGTCATTATTGCCACGAGAAACACCATACCCTTCTACATATGAGTGATCGATTGGATCGCCCTCAATCCGGCATTCAATCGAGTTTTCGTTCAAATCAGACACGCGCGACGGCGCCAAAGCCACCCACTATTTCTTCAATACTTAATCAACATTCCATTACGCTGCTTCCTACCGCAATTATTCAGTTAGAAGTGAGCGGAAAACTCTACTTTGCGAGAGCGTTAATCGACTCATGTGGGACTACGACTCGCATCTCGTCGTCGCTTGTTGAGGATCTTTCAATTCTGACTATGTTGATGGGCGACGATAAGTTCTGCTCCATCACAATCCACGCGCCTAACGATTCCAATTTCCAAATTGATGCTATTGCACGTTTCGACAATCGCATTACAATGAGACCACCAATAAAATCAATCCATGCAAGTATCAAAGACAAATTTTCCAACATTGTCCTCGCAGTTCCAGTCCTCTCCCGTGTCTATCGCTTTGGGAGCGGACTTATATCCGAAAATCATTCTACCTGGAATGATACCGAGCAACAGCGGTCTCCCTGTTGCACAAAATACAGTTTTCGGATGGATTCTTTCCGGATCGTGCGCCCTCTAATATCCAAATTAGTAAAAAAAAAAAAAAAAATAGTAATGAATTCCAACCGCACCAATTTGTAACATAAGAGATAGTAAATAAAAGCAAATGCTAACCACTAGTTTTTATTTTAAATTTCGTATTATTAAAATTTTGAATTTTAATGAATTTATGAATTATAAAAAAAGAGAAAATTAATTAATCACAAAAAAAAACTTTTATCATAGCAATAGTATAAACTTATATATTCTGAATTTTCGTAGATTAATATTTTTATTACAGCTTTACTGCAAGGCCGGCGGCGATGTTTATGCCAAACAGCGGCTTGCCCCCGCTGCATAAATCATGCAACTGCAACATTGTACTAGGCATAATTTTGTCTTTTTTACGCTAGATGGCGTCAAGTGACATTTTGACACTTTGTATATATTATTAGATTTTAAGCATGAATTTCCGGTGTCTGTTGCTATGCCAGAATCGGGTCTCTTTTACTTTGTACTTCAAGCGGTAAGCATCGACTAAATAAAGCTTCTCCTGAAAAAGAATTAATCCTAATTCATATGTTTTCTTTCCTCATTCTGTACGCCCACGAGCAACTATTGCTTGAACTAAATCAAGCAGCACCCTATTCAGCGGAACTCCATCTCGGTTTTAAGCACCACCAGAATAACATTGGTCCTATTACGAGCCAGGTTTCCAGCATATCTTTTTGGAGAACGATCATAAAAGTGCCTCATATTCGGACATCATTGTCAGCACATCAAAGACGTCCATTTCAGCATATTACAGAGAGTGATTTCCGAATCTCAGTGCAGTTCTCGGCTGATTAAGGTTTGTTTGCTTTTCATTTCGTATTTCTTATGTCAGTTGATAAATTGGTGCGTGAGGAAAGACCTCGTCCGTATAAAATAATGAGTTCGGTCCAAAACAAATAAACTAATTTCCTAGTGTCGAAAAAAAAAAGTAGACTTGTACGCGAAGAAAAATTGTGAAAAAATACATTAGTTCTAGGTAAAAACCTAAAAATTTAAAGAGAGCTCCCTTTTAAAATCAAAAAAAAAAAATCTGTTGCACGAATAAAAAAAAAAAGAAGGAAAAATCTAAAAAAAAAAAAAAAATGAGAAAGAATATAACTCCCTACTAAAAAAAAAAAAAAGGGAACTAGTGTTGTCAGAAAGCTTTTAGCAACTATTTAAAGGTAAAAATTATTACTTCGACCATATTTTTTGTTACAATATTTTTATTATTTACACCATATTTTTATAATAAAAAATAAATGTAGTAAAAACGTGAAAAAAAAAAAAAAATAAAGTTTTGATATTTTTTATACACATCGCAACATTGCTAATGATTAATTTGTGGATAAATATAAATTCATAATTATAGCATGGTCGCGAAAAATCTGTCGATGCAAACAAATTTTTTATCGATACCTAATTTCTCTTAAGAATAAAATATAAAATCAAAAGTAAGTCGAAAAGTAAAAAGTCAATTTTAATACGAAACCTCTGCTGCAATTCTATAAACCGGTTTTTATGTATCACTACATAACAAGCATAGATTAAAGTTTGCTATATTTAATTTAGAATTTTTCAGTCTGTCCGCGTGCAGCATATTTTTACTCATTTGAGTTGAGCTTATTGTTAATTTCTTTTCATTTCATTCTCTTGCGCTCTCACGATCACGCCTGAGTGCTTTATTTTAAGAGCATCCATTCTCGCTCACTCTTAATAGACACTCAAGGTGCACTCTGCTGTTTAAGATTCTCACTCCGAATATTCATTCTGTAATTCTGATTTTACCAAAGCTCACAGCGCTCACATACTCATTAGGTTTTCTTTTCGGAGCTTCCGATCGCGCTCACTCTAAGCTAATCAGTAAAGTTCAGCTGCATTGAGATTATCACTGCGATTAATTTAAACATTTTTATCTCCACTCTCTTGCTGCAATAGCTCTGAACTTTCTCCAAATCTACGAGCGCACTCTGCAATCTTGCCACGATCGTTGTGTCAACCATCGGCTCCCCGTTCGCTCGCGAGAATTGTCCAAGTCAGCGACTTTGCGTCAATGCCATAAAGTTTCTACTTTGTTGCAATAAAAGTAGAAACGTTTCCAGAAACATTTCTTAGAAACATTTCTCTCATTTTCACAAAATCCGCTCATAAGCATTCAAGATCGTTAGCAACATTTCTTTTTTTTGGTATATGGTTAAGGTCAATAACCTTTACATTCATAATTGATATTTGTGTAGCAACATTTTAAGATCAGCTGTTCATTTTTCCAGCGAGATCTGCGTTACGTTGCCTTATTAAATAATTTCTTAATTTTCATTCATTACCATATTTTTATATTAATCTATTAAATAATTTATGCTTATTACGATTTACGGGTCCAATTTTTTTTAAGTTCGTTTAATAAATTAAAATCAAATTTACCATAAATTAAAATAAATCTACTATTTTTATCTTACTCATTTAAAATTTTAAAATTATTTTAAACAGCACATTTTTTTAAATTTTTTAATAAATTTAAATAACATCAAATAAATTTAAAATTCTATTTTATTTCAATGAATTTTTTTTTTACAATTTTTAATAAATTTAAATGAAATTTCATATTCTGTTTCTATTTAATTTTTTTGGAAGAGGTTAAATAAATTTAAATAAATTCAAATAAATTGTTTATTCAACGCACTCTTTAGAGGTGCACAAGGATGAGATGAAGTCAATCTGGTCACGAGTTGAGGTGGCCTATGAGGCCTGCCTGAACGATCTTATGAAGGACAGCAGCGATGGTACTGCTGACGACAACGCAGATCTAGAGACAGTAAAAGGCAGATACAAAACAACATATGCTACGTTTGTACGTTGTGTGGCAAAAATTGGGGAATACTCGGAACAACTCTCCGCTTCTGCAGCTTTATTAGCTTCGCCTGATCCACTACATACTTCTTTTAGCGAGATTTCTAGCAGCAATTTCCGTTTACCTCCCTGCGACACAGAAGTTTTTAGTGGAGATTATTTAACGTGGCCATCCTTCCGCGATTTATTTTCGGCCGTTTATATAAAGAATTCTCGGTTGAGTCCAGTAGAAAAATTGTACTACTTGAACCAAAAAACAAGAGGCGAAGCCCGTGACATCGTGAAAAAATGTCCCCTTACCAACGAAGGCTTTGTAATTGCTTGGAAAAATCTCCAGGATCGCTTTGAGAATAAGCGTATCCTTGTTAATTCTCAACTCCGTATTTTATTTAACTTGCCTATTTTGCCTTCCGAATGTGGTAATGCGATCAATAAACTCCAAAGCGAGATTAATGGATGCATTGCTGCACTTCAATTGTATGATATAGACATCAATAATTGGGATGCTATATTTATTTTTTTGTGTTCTTCGCGACTTCCTGACAACACACTAGCTCTTTGGGAGCAATCCATCCATGCCAAGACTGAGATTCCTAGCTGGAAAAGCTTAGACATATTCCTAACTGCTCGGTATCAGACACTGGAAACAGTATCTGATATAAAAAATTCTTATTCCAACTCTTTGCAAGCTTCCAAGGTCCAATTTCATAAAAAGCCCTTCACACCATTCACTCCACGTAGAGTGAATACTTATCACACTAATGTTGCTACTCCGACTTGTAAGTTGTGTCCAAATGAGCAGCATACAATTTGCCAATGCTCTCGATTTCTTAGCATGAGTCCGGATGATCGTGACGCACACGTTAGAAAATATGGACTCTGCTTGAACTGTTTCGCACGTGCTCATTCTGTTAAAGATTGCAGAAGCAATCATAACTGCTTCACGTGTAATAAAAGGCACAATACGCTCTTGCACCGAGAAAATTTCGAAACCCATTTCAAATCTTTTGTTCCATTTAATTCTACTTCCGTTTCTATTCCTATTGACGACAAGCCGAGCACAAGTCAAAATTGTGCAACAACAAATTCACACGTAACACAAATACAGTCCACTGATATTTCTAACTCTGTTGATAATGTCCAATCATGTTTCGCATCCAATTCTAAGGGTACGTTACTTGGTACTGCCTTGGTGAAAATATGTCATTTAGGTATCTCCTATTCTGCTCGATCCCTGATAGATTCTGGATCGGAAGCTACATTTATAACTGACAAGTTATCGAAGCTTTCAAAATTACCATTTCGCACAATAAATGCTCAAGTTTCCGGCCTAAATCAAGGCGTAAACGGTAAGATTCAAAAATCTTGCTCGTTTCTACTCAGTTCTTTTTCCAATCCTAAATTTCAGATTGAAACATCTGCACTCGTTTTGCCCCATCTCACAGGAAACCTTCCAAGTTGCCATGTTGATACTTCAATTATTTCCAAAATTCCCAAAATACATTTAGCTGATGTAGAATTCTTCAAAAGTTCGCATATCGATCTCCTCATCGGTGCCGATTTGTTTCCATCCATAGTTCTTGACGGCGTTAAACGGCAGATTTGTGGTTCGCTACTCGCCCAAGAAACTATATTTGGATGGGTTTTAACTGGGCCACTGCATTCCAATACATTTTCAGCTTCCTCAACAGTAGTCTCATATTTTAATGAAGTTGCTCTAGATAGAGAAATTTCCAGATTTTGGGAGGTGGAGGATCTTCCACAAAAACGTATCATGAATGAATCTGATAGATTTTGTGAAGAACATTTTATTAAGACTACGAAAAGGCAAAATGATGGTCGATATGTTGTATCTTTGCCATTTAAAAATACTTTTCCTCAACAGTCTAAACTCGGGTTTTCCCGTCCTATTGCTTACCGCATCATACGGTTGTTAAACCAGAAAGCACGACGACGAAAGTTCGTGTAGTCTTCAACGCTTAGAATCCGTCATCCAATGGAGTGAGTCTAAATGATATGTTGCATGTTGGTCCAGTACTTCAGGCAGATTTAACCATTTTAGTTTTAAAGTGGCGCTTTTACCGATACGTTTTTAATGGCGATATCGAAAAAATGTACCGACAAATCATGGTAAATCCTAGCCATACTTCATTTCAGCGCATCCTGTTCCGTGATACTCCACAATCAGAAATATTAGATTACGAACTGCAAACAGTCACCTTTGGCGTAAATTGTGCGCCATACCTTGCAATACGTACTCTTTTACAACTTGCAGATGATGTTCAAGATATATATCCACTTGCAAGTGATATACTTCGACATTCCATGTACGTGGACGATGCACTTGGAGGAGCTCATACTATAGATGATGCTATTTGCGCTCGTGATGAGCTCATTGCAGCGCTCGCCTCTGCTGGGTTTTCTTTGAGGAAGTGGACTTCTAACGCACACCAAATTCTAAGAGACCTTTCCCCAGATTATCTTCTTAAAGAGGATTTTCTCCAATTTGATGACACAAGTCATGCCAAAACATTAGGAGTTAGGTGGAATGCACATTCAGATTCGTTTTATTTTCTGGCTCAAGCTATACCTTACAAATCTTCATTCACAAAACGGGAGGTGCTATCCGAAATTTCTAAATTGTTTGATCCTGCAGGTTGGTTGGCTCCCTGCATTGTTTTAGCCAAAATGTTAATGCAACAAATTTGGCTAGAACAAACTGATTGGGACCAAAATTTATCCGACAATTGTCTAAAAAAATGGCATTTATTTCTATCAAATTATCCACATATAACTAATATTCGACTTCCAAGATGGATACATTACTCTCCTGATAGCAGTATCCAATTTCATGGGTTTTGTGATGCCTCAGAAAAGGCATATGCTGCAGCAGTATATGTTCGTATAAGTGCAGGCACAACAATTTTCACTCATTTATTAACTGCTAAAACACGAGTCGCACCTGTGAAAACTATTTCGCTTCCCAGACTGGAGTTATGTGGTGCTGCTCTCCTATCTGATATGATAGATACTCTTCTACCAAAGCTAAAGATAAAAAAATATGATAGATACTTTTGGACGGATTCCACAATTGTCCTGGCATGGCTTCGAAAACCACCATGTCATTGGTCAACGTTCGTGGCCAACCGAGTCTCAAAAATTGTTCAAGGCATTGGTCAAAGTAATTGGTTTCACGTTGACTCAGGAACAAATCCAGCCGATTTAGCCAGCCGCGGAGTACTTCCTCAAGATATCGTGTCAAATGCATTATGGTGGCAAGGTCCTAAATGGCTTCAGCTTTCTCCTGGCCATTGGCCGAGTAATAATAGTCAGGTGAATGCTCCAGAAATAGACTTAGAGCTAAAATCAATTAGAGCCAACTTCGGTTTTTTCCAAAACTTCGAAGATATCATTGAGCGATTTTCGACATTGCCCAGGGCTTTACGTGTAATCGCGTATGTATATCGATTTTTCCATCGTACCCATTCCAAATATCGCTCAACTTTTCTATATACTTCTGATATGATTTCCTCTGCTGAGATTCATGATGTTAAACAACGTTTGGTGATTATTGCGCAAAAGGTAGGTTATCCTAATGAATATCAAAATCTTTCTCAAAAGCAACCTATATCAACTTCTAGCAGTATATTGAATTTAAATCCTTTTGTTGATGATTCTGGTCTTCTTAGAGTTTGCGGTCGTCTTGTTTCCTCTCCAGCAATGTCATACGATGAAAGACATCCAATTATACTTCCATATAATTGCAATTTCTCACGTCTCTTGATAAAATTTACACATCTTATTTCCATGCACGGAGGTAACCAATTGGTTCTTCAACTTGTCCGACTCCAATTCTGGATTCCGAAGGTTAAAAACCTTATAAAATCTACTATCCACAATGGTAAGGTTTGTGTGATCTATAAACATAAAGTTCAAGAACAACTTATGGGCTCCTTGCCTCCTGAACGAACTGTTATTTTTCGTCCATTTGCTCATTCTGGAATGGATTTTGCGGGTCCCTTCGATATTAAAAACTATACAGGTCGGGCGTGTTTAATAACCAAGGGCTATGTGTGTGTGTTTGTGTGCTTCTCCACAAAAGCAATACATTTAGAAGCAACCACAAGTTTATCCACTCCGCCATATCTGGCTGCTTTTCATAGATTTGTATCGAGACGCGGATGTCCACTACACGTTTATTCTGACAACGGAAAAAATTTTGTCGGTGCATCCAAATCATTAATGACAGATTTTCTTCATGCCTCTCGTTCTTCCTTAATTTCCCAGTATAGCCATCAAAATCTATCATGGCATTTCATACCTCCTGGTGCTCCCCACATGGGTGGTTTATGGGAGGCAGGCGTCAAAAGTTTTAAGACGCATTTCCGAAAAATTGCAGGTCCCTTCAAATACGCATTTGAAGAATTCACTTCGCTATTATCTAGGATCGAATCTTGTTTAAATTCCCGTCAAATTTCTCCAGCATCAGAGGACCCTGCAGATATTTCGCCATTGACACCAGGCCATTTCCTGATTGGTTCACCAATTCTGGCTCCGTTGGAACCTCAAATGAATGAACATGCCGTATCCATCATAAATCGATGGCAGCGACTTAAAGTTCTTCATCAAAACTTTTGTTCTCGATGGAAACATGAATATCTGAAAGAGCTGCACAAGCGAAATAAATGGAAACGGCCTGAGGTCAATGTAGATGTAAATACGATGGTTGTTATTAAAGATGAAAACCTGTCTCCAAATGAGTGGCGTCTTGGACGCGTAACTAAAGTGTATTTGGGAAATGACAAACGAGTCCGGGTTGCCGACATATTGACCGAACGCGGTGTCATAAATCGTCCAATTGTGAAACTCGTTATCCTTCCCTCTAATTAATTATTATTTTGTTGTTGTTTTCTTTTTGTTTTGTCTTTAAATTTCCGGCCAACATTTTTTTTACATACATCTTTGCATGAAAATTTTAGCTCAATCATGAAAAACAGGGTCAAACAATTCGTGAAAAAGACACACTACAAGCATCACTTTTCAACCAAATTTCGTTGTGTAATGTGTCAGCGACGTCACGCTCTCCGTTTTTGCCCAAAATTCCTGGAGATGAATACAGAGAAGAGGATGCGTGTTGTACTGTTAAATAAGTACTGCTCTAATTGTCTAGCCATGGAACATTCCGGAGGGTCCTGCCGCTCGAGGTCTGGATGTCATTATTGCCACGAGAAACACCATACCCTTCTACATATGAGTGATCGATTGGATCGCCCTCAATCCGGCATTCAATCGAGTTTTCGTTCAAATCAGACACGCGCGACGGCGCCAAAGTCACCCACTATTTCTTCAATACTTAATCAACATTCCATTACGCTGCTTCCTACCGCAATTATTCAGTTAGAAGTGAGCGGAAAACTCTACTTTGCGAGAGCGTTAATCGACTCATGTGGGACTACGACTCGCATCTCGTCGTCGCTTGTTGAGGATCTTTCAATTCCGACTATGTTGATGGGCGACGATAAGTTCTGCTCCATCACAATCCACGCGCCTAACGATTCCAATTTCCAAATTGATGCTATTGCACGTTTCGACAATCGCATTACAATGAGATCACCAATAAAATCAATCCATGCAAGTATCAAAGACAAATTTTCCAACATTGTCCACGCAGATCCGAAGTTCCAGTCCTCTCTCGTGTCTATCGTTTTGGGAGCGG